>OX063274.1:7437951-7482951 GCA_944039245.1 Nebria salina
CATATAAATAACATATAACTTATAAATAATATATATATATATATATATATATATATATATATATATATATTTATTTATATAAATATGAATACCTTTAATTTTTGTTCATAAAATTTTTCTGTAACTGTAACCATTTTTGAGTAATTGCAGGAACTGCAAAAAATGACTAGAGTAAACAGGCACTTCCGGTTTGAATATTTTTTTCAAGAATAGGAGGTGCACATCGCCGGCATATGCCAATCTTAAGTTTAAAGTTTCATAATTTTAGCTTCAACCGCTTAGGCTGTATAGAACACACACACTCTCACTCACACACTCTCGCTCTCTCACACACAAACACACACACATGCACACACAGACGTCATTCCAAAAATAGTCGGAATCGATTCAGGGAGGTTAAAAACGTAGATTTCCTTTAAAATCTCGAGTTCGAAAATTTTCATGATTACTTCGTATAAGCATTGAGTAAAAATATAGTAAGAGACCTAATCCCCATATAAATGTTCGCGTTCAAATGAACTAGGCACGCACACATGCAAAAATACATAGTTAATGTTGACGGAAGTAGTAGGGTAAGCGGGGGAATTAATTGTGTCGCGATATCAGAGGCTCCAAAGTTGGGTGAAGCAGAGTTTTAAAAATAAAAATATTACATATAAAATACCAAATATATTTATTCCCTATAAAATATTAACTTTGAAAAAGGTGTTTCTAATAATACACACACTGGATCATACGAGGGAAACATTGCGAACGAATAGCGCGAACCCGCGCATAAAATAAATACAATTGAAGCAGAAAAAACTACTAGCGCACTTGGCTATATTGTACCACTGCAGTGCGATATACTTCAAGGTATAAATAATTTTACTGATTCGACCGGTAATTTATTGCCGGTCGGTAAAATTATTTTTACCCTGAAACATATTGAAACGCTGTGGAAAAAAATCGTCTTGCTCAATTTCGCCCTATAAATCTACTGCAATCTAATGAACAATGTTAATCATAGAATAAAAAAACAATATTAGGAAATAAAATCAATATATTTCCATAAGGTCTTTAAAATAAATATGTTCAAGCTTAGACTGAGCTGTTAATTAAACTAAATTATTCACAAACATAATATTGGTCTAGAAAATGTTTAATTCATTTACATAATGTATGGAATCAATAACAGTTACTTGAAGGCAAGGTTTTAAGCAGTGCCATACAATCAAAATTGCCTCTATTTTGCTATAACAAAATTAATTTTTACTTTCTTATACGCAGTATAAGTATTGTAATCATGAAAGATTTAAATCTCGATATTTTAACAGAAATATACCTGCTGACCTTCCCTGAATCGATTCCGATTATTTTTGTAATGACGTGTGCGTGTAGGTGAACGTTGAATATAAAATTACAAAACTTAAGATTTGTATATGCTCTTCTCGAAAATCTCCCATTTCGCACGGAAGAACAATAATCGTGCTCCCTCAACGAAGATGTAAAAGCAGATGCACTTGTTACATCGGGCATGGGGACATCTAAATAAATAAATTTATTAATAAAAGCATTTATCAAATTAAAATGGTTTTCCTACCTTCTTGCACAGCGTGCCGCTCATCAAAGTACAAAGTTGGATAAGCACCATGTAATACGGTATTTCTGCCTCTACCATTTACATATATCCACTCAGGACTAAAATGTTTGAGGCAGACCCGATATGAATTATAAATTTGCATTTTTAGCATATTAAATAATTTGGGATTGTTTACCAGCCCAATCCATTTTTTAAACATCGTGCTAAAATTTTTCGGAAACCGCAAAAAACTGTATTCCGTCGATTTACAACTTGGCACAGTGAGACTCATGTTAGACGACATAATCTAATATATTTTAAATCAAGTAAAATACATAAAATACAAGTAAAACGCAAGACTTACGGATTTTGTTACAATGTAACACATTATTCAAACCTTGATTCAAACGCCATTAAAATATACAGAAAAATTTTAATTCCAATATTTGCCTAAACAATCACTCAGTAAATATTCTAGGAAACGTTAATACGGTTAGTACCCTGAAAAACGACGGTCACGCTCACGGCAGCCATTCTGGCGGCGCATATTACTCGAACTAATTCGATGCCCTCCCCCCAACAAAATGGCCGTCTGTGAACCGCCGTTGACCACTGCAGTGCACTGGCTAGACGTGCCGTTGTCATGATAACCGTTCGGGCTAGCGTTGTTTATAGCGACGCAGCAGAGCGATGCGCCAAGGCTGCTTCCCTTGCGCAATAATACGCTCGAGTCTTCGCTGTATTATAACTTTATCGTGGTTCGCATGGCGGTTGAACAAATTAAGTTTTCAAAAATGTATTTTTAATTACAGTTAAAACAAAATGTAGTACATTAAAATTCAAAATAATTCAGTAAAAATAAACTACCATGTTACTTACTTACGAGCCGCCACGGACTACAGAGAGATAAAGAAATATAATTTGGGAATTAAATAAGTAGAATACGAATTTTGTTATTTATCTTTTAATACTATCAATTAAATTACGTAACAAATAAAACAAAATTAATAAAATACATACAGATTGCAAAATTTGATTTTTAATTAGATTGAATGCTTAATTAAATTTATAACATTAATTCGTATTGTTTTTTTAGAATTCCACTTTTGGATCTGTTTCTTGATCTTTGTATTAATTCTGATTCAAATTTTAATAGTTTAAATATATTCAGCCTTACAAAAAATGTAATCAAATATTGACGGTGCAAGAAACATGAATGATTGTCAAATAACAAGAAATGTGGCAATTTTTTTTCAATAATTTTATTACACAAATCTGTCATTTTTTTGCTAATACCATACTCAGTTTTAATAGCATCAAAATGAGTTTAAAAAATTTCTAACAGTAATTCTGCTACCTTTACTACTGTGTCTGTCGGTCGTTTTAAATGGGATATTTGATCTTTATTAATTCCGAAATCTCTTAGTAAAATTAACGATTCCTTAGGTGTGATGTGATCATTGTTTTTGGATAAATCTAATGATACAAGTTTTACAGTTAAAGGTTTTAATTGTTTTGTGCACTAAATATCCACTAACATACACTATTGAACATTTTTCTAGTGACGTATTTGCAGTGTTGTCTGATATAAAACCAGGTTCTGCTATTTCTTCAGAACTTTCAACAATATCTTCTATCTCTTCTGAATTTTCAGCTACATCTATTGTTTTATGATTTGAATCTACATTTTTCTCTGCAATTGGATACGTGTTACCATCATTAGTATTTTTATCAAATATTTCAATTTCCTCATCTTCATCAACTTCACAATTGCTATTTCCATTAGTAGTAGATTGTAGACGGATTTGCATATTATTTTGAAAATTTCCTCAATATCTTTCCATGATGCAGTTAATATATTTCCAGATTCGTTTTTAAATACTATATTATAGCGCATCAAGTTATTTCTTAAGCTCTTAATTAAATGAGGCATATCGTACATGGCATATATTTTTTTATTGTTGTGAAAGTTTCATCAGTTACTTTTAAAAAGTTATTGAAAAATGATCTGTTATTAGATCCTTGGTCACAAGAAATCACTCTGACATTTAATCCGATATTTGTTAACTTTTCTAAAGCTTCCATAATAACTAAATATAATTTGCTGCCAGTAACCGGTTGCGCTGAAATATAATACGCTATTGGCATTTTCCATTTATACATTAATCCGCGTAACATAAGAACAAGTGCTTGTGATCCATATTTATTATTTCGTCCGTTTGTACTTAAATCTTTGTAACCTTCAATAAAATCGTGATACTGATTTAACTGTACGCCTTTTTTAATCGCCATTTCATCCATAATCAATGTACATTCACGTTCTGCGGGAGACATATTTTTTACTTTTTCTGTAAATTTTTTTAATAGCACAGTGTCTACACCAGTTTTCAAATTATAAATTTTTAGCCACAGTTGAATCGTAGATAATGCTGGTAAAACTATACCTAGCGATAACAAAAATTTATAACAAGAAGGACTTTTATAATAAATTGATAAAGCAAGTTGTTTTTCTAATTTAAGCCAAGGTGTCTTCTTTTTGTGAAACAATTGCATATTAACAAATGTTTTCACACATTTTGTGTTTTTATTATTGTTCAATAAATTTTGTATGATTGAAAATTCTGAAAATTTGGAATTTTTGATTTTTAATCGATATTTTTGATCTCGACAACGTTTCAATTCTTTTTTTTTGTTTCAAAATTTTTTATTTCATATTTGATTTTTGAGGTGTATTTTCTGAATTAGTAGGTGACGGCATTTCTAGTAATGTTTCTTGGAACATAATTGCTGAACCAGTTCTAGAATGTAATGAAGTTGATATATTGAATACTGATGGCATATTTACTTCTGAACCAGAAGAACTGTCATCGATATCCGCGGCCCTGAGACAATAAAAACGAAAATAGTGCATATAGGGAAGTCGTGATTGAGAATTTGATTACATCAGAAATCAGATATATTTATATCTTTTTAAATACCAACCTTTTTAAAGTAGATTCTCCAGCATAACAACGCATTTGCTGGTCTTCGGATTGTTGTAAAACTTTTGAAAAATGAACCGGCACTGCACTTTTATTTAATCGGTTACGACGAAAATTTGAAAATGAATCATCAGTAAAGTGTTTACCGCAGATAATTATATTTTTTAATTTAGTAGGTGATATAAAAAGCAATTTTTGATTTCCACAACACTTTAGCCACAATTTAGCACGTAGCGGATTTGTTGGAAATTTAAAGAAATGTAAATCAGGATGATTCTTTCTTTTTAAATTTCTACACATAAAATATGCACACGAATGACATGAAGTACTCATTATTTTATAATTATAATAAACAGACGTTACACTTGTTATTCAAACTGTTAAAGAATTAAAATCAAGCGTGCGTACTGCGTATATAATATAGGTATAGTGCGTGGCTCAATGATTCGTTAAATCTAGTTCCTACACTCCTTATTGTACACATTGCTAAACGTTATATTAAATCTATATCCTAATGCCCCGCTAGACCATAGTGCCATCTATGTTCGAGGGCAGTTTGTGAACGTTTTTTCGTCCATAAGGTTATGTCTCTCATAATTTATTTTTACTCAATGGTATAAGAAAGTAAAAACGCGGAATATATTTAAATCTCTGTCGATAATGCAGAATGCTGTTGCCCTGCTTTCTGCTGGTTGACGACGAATTACAAGAATAAAGTGGTGACCTCAGGTGTTCGCCTACGCTAAACATACTGCCAAATTTAATATACTTATTGCAACTCTGAATATTTCGTAGTCATTGGCGTGAGCAATCTCTCTGCTTTTATCATGTGCGCACCTTTGCTTACGTCTTTCCAGAGCGCTTCGTTCATGTTGTATTAGTTCAAGTGACTAGGCAGAGATGGCTTTAGTTGACCTGAGACCCCATGGTTTGACAGCAAAATAGACAACATAACCCAGAAATAACTCAGTTTGAAAGTGCTACACAAATAATCATGAAACTCAATATTACTATAGAACATGGATAACTTATTTGAAATATTGTGGAGACAACCGAATTGCGTTAAATTGCCGACAACTTCGTGGGCTGTCCACCGCATATCGAACGAATCTGCATATAGATGTATTACATTTGTAAATATGACTGTTCTCGACTCTTCTACATCGTCTAAAGAACTTGGTAAGTTATTATACACATTTTTCCCCTAGCATTACTTTGTCAAATCTAATTCAATACTTAAAAAATTTCTTAATTTTGCTAAACTTTATCAAAAAACAACTGCAGTGTCAAGCTCCGAACGCTCCGAACTTATACGCTTTTGGGTTAGATCATATCACATTTTTATAATTTTTTTAATTTATAATATTTTACTATCCTTTTTCACTAAATATATTTCTTAGCATAAATATTAAATGTCTACCTCCAAATATTTAAGTTTTTTGTTTTTCTGTTAAACAAATGACAGCCACAGTTGATACGATTTATGTGAAAATAATTTTAATAAGAATCAATTTCAATAGTGATTTTCTTTTTTCCGGTACATTATGTAAGGCATTAATTTATTACGGTCCTGTATTCTTAAAATTTCACTGTAAGCAGACGTTGAACTATATCTTTCTTAAGTAGAACAGTCACCGTTGATGCGTGAGACTGTGCACTATGGTTGTGAGTGGGTGAATTGTGCATGTGTGAGTGCATACGAGGGGTGACGCGGTCCAAGGGACGAGCGATGCTGTTGGTCAAACCAATGCTGTATGTTGATGGCGGATTGCTAATTGTTAAGTGAGTATTCTCACTGTCATTCAGGTATATTCCTATTTCCTTATCCTCAATGTTATATCCGCTAATCAGAGCGTGCTTGGCTTGTTCCAAGATTAGATCTGATAGCAGGTAATTCAATACAGGATATGATTGCATTTCGATTGCAGGACCTGTATTTTAGTACATCTACCTTCAGGGTGGACCTGGCAGAGGACCAGGGTTGGACCAGTTGGTAGATAAGCTAGTTTACTTCTTCCTCAGGGTGGATCTGGCTTCGACCAGGGTTGGACCTGAGGGAAATTCGTCCAAGTAGGGTGGATTTGGCAGAGGTCCAGGGTTGGACCTACTTGGGGTTGCCTACCTAGTGGGGTGTGCCTGGTAGCGCCAGGATTGGACCCACTAGGAGATGCCCATTAGGGAATGCCCGTAATGGAAGCCTGCCTTCAGGGTGTATCTGGCTATAGACCAGGGTTGGACCGGTTGGCGGTTACCCACCTATTCAGAGTGGATCTGGCTATAGACCAGGGTTGGACCAGTTGGCGGTTGCCCACCTAACAGGGTGTGCCTGGTAGCTCCAGGATTGGATCTGTTAGGGGATGCCCATAAGGGAAGACTACCTTCAGGGTGGACCTGGCAGAGGTCCAGGGTTGGACCAGTTGGTAGATAAACTTGGCGTGGACAAGTATGTACAGGGCTTTAAGGCACTGTCTCCATATCCTGTAACCTACCTAATCCTTTGTATAATGTCTTGTGGTATCGGTATGACATGTTGTATTTTTATAATGCAGGTGTGAAGGATACCAAGGCGACGCCCAAACCTTAGGCGCCGTTATAACCATCGAAGTGATCGTAGGATGTCTTAGCATCAGGTCAACCGGTCATTTATACATATTAATCGTAATGACTTTAATTAGACTTTAGTATTGTTCTTCTAAAACTGTTTATATTGTATTTTATAACCGATCTATAACTACGTTAGAAAAGCCCTCTTATAATTATTTGAAAAAGTTTCAAATAATGATTGTTTAAAATGCTAATATCTATAATTTTTATTCGAACAATGTTTCTGTAAGTGCAACCATTTTTGAGTAACTGCAGAGACCGCAAAATAGAACTAGTAAACATACACTTTCGGTTTGAATATTGTTTTCAAAAATGGAGGTTTTCTTACCAGGTGTATACACATAATCACAAACAGGCGTCATTCCAAAAATAGTCGGAATCGATTCAGGAAAGGACGAAACGTATATTTCCGTTAAAATCTCAAGATCGAAATTTTTCATGATTACAATACTTATACTGCGTATAAGAAGGTAAAAAAATATATATCTGCAGTTTAGTAAACTAGAGTATCTCATACGTAGCAGGTGTATTTTATTTACAATACAAATTTAAACACTCCAGAAAATTTAATAGATTAAATAGACAATTTTAGAAATTAATACTGCCCGACATTTTTTACTTCTTATACGAAGTAATAAGTAAGTATATCATAAAAAATATTCGATCTCGTAATTATAAATATATTTTCTGACGACCCCAGAATCGAGTCTAACTATTTTTTGAATGTCTGTCTGATTGTCTGTCTGTCTGTCTGATTGTCCGTAGAATTGTTAGTTTGCCTGTCTACCTGTACTTCTCTCTGCGCGAGTGTGAGAGAGAGAGAGAAAAAAAAAATATATATATATATATATATATATATATATATATATATATATATGTTTTGATGTTGCGGGTTTTCTCGTCGATAAAAAGTTGGGATTGTTTAAAACACACACTGCTCTTTGACACTAAATGATTTTATTTAAGAACAGATATATTTTAAAAAGTATATACACATATTTTACAACATAAAACTTTGATTGTTAACAAAACTAACGTAAAGTCTCACGCACTAAATTATAAAAAACTGACATGATGCTAGGAAGGCAAAATTGTAACTAACTAGCTGATGTGTAGCGTTCACACCAAGAAAATTCTAAGATTCAAAAACTACCACCCACATTAGAGAGGGGTGCGAATCACAAAGCGCCGAAAAGCGGCTGTCCTAGATGACAACCCAAAACAGATGTACCGCTATTTCGGGGAACTATTAGTCGGCAAGACTAATTTGAGTACCAGCAAAGGTCTGAATTTCTAGAAATAGCAATTAAATTTATGGTTTGAAATAAGGTCGTACGTGCTTATATAATGGAACTTTAAGGATAGAGCCTTGCAATGGCCAAACAAGAATGTAAAATAAACTTAATGCTAATATGCTTAAAAACTAAGAAACTAACGCATTGCGAACATCCCGCCCGCCTTGAAAGGCCGAGCTTTCAAAAACACAGACACAAACACAGGGGTCACTAATTATTGTCTATAGGCAACGGGCACAACTTGACAACGGCTCTCTTGTATGAACCTCGAGAAGTACGAACTGTGGCAGTTCGAGTAACTCCATCCTTTCCAGGGTGAACTTCTTGGATGCGTCCCATCAACCACTGGAGTGGCGGAATGTTGTCCTCACGTATTAGAACCAGCTGACCTAGTTCTATGGAATGAGATGCCATCTTCTTCCATCGGCTTCGTTCTTGATTTTGGGCTAGATACTCCTTGGACCAACGGGCCCAGAAGTGTTGTCGCAAGCGCTCCACATGCTGCCACCTTGACAACCGATTTAGTGCCACTGGTAGAAGATTTGGATCCTGTGTACTAGTGATTACGTCTCCAATTAGGAAATGACTAGGAGTTAGGCAAGAAAAATCGTTTGGGTCATTGGATAGTGGGGTTAATGGCCTGGAGTTCAAAACCGCTTCGATTTGAACTAACAATGTATGAAACTCTTCGTAATTTAATGATGCATTCCCGGCTATTCTCCTGATGTGGTGTTTAGTTGATTTAACAGACGCTTCCCAAATACCACCAAAGTGTGGTGATTTTGGGGGAATGAAATGCCAAGTGATGTTGTCCGCAGCCATGGTTGTGATTATAGCATTCCTGCTCGATTGTGCAGTGAACAATTCATAGAATTCTCGTAATTCTCCGTTTGCTCCAACAAAATTGGTGCCATTATCCGAATAGATGTTAGATGGTTTCCCCCGGCGAGCCATAAATCGTTTTAACGCACCTATGGATACGTCAGTAGATAAATCGGTCACTAATTCCAGATGAACGGCCTTAGTAGCAAAACAGATGAAGATAGCTCCGTACATTTTTACAATTCGGCTGTTTCGACGCTTGCCTTCTCGCACATGTAGAGGCCCAAAATAATCCACGCCGCAATTGGTAAATGGCTGCGCAGGTGTTGTTCTGCTTGCAGGTAAATCTCCCATGATATGATCCATAGCAATTGGTTTGGCTTTGAAGCAAGCAATGCATTTCCCAATGACCTGCTTTATGGTATTCCGTGCACCCATAGGCCAGTACTGGATTCTGACAGCGGCTAAAGTTGCTTGTGCTCCTGGGTGAAGCTGATTAACGTGTTCTTGAGTTATTAGCAGTTTGGTGAAATGATGACCTTTGGGAAGAATAATTTGATGCTTTTGAGCGAAGGCCAATGATGAATTGCGCAATCTACCTCCTACTCTGATTATTCCTTGTGCGTCTAAAAATGGATTGAGACAAAGAAGGTGGCTCTTTTGATGAACTCTGCGATGGTTGGTTAATTCGCGCAGATCTTGCTTAAATGATGCTTCTTGAATGTGTTTGATAATACGAATGTTCGCCTGAGATAATTCGTTGACAGTTAATGGACCCAATCTCTTATCGGAAATAGAATTGGATAGTCCTTGAGTAATGTTGTATTTGAAACGAAGACAGTAGGCCATTATTCGGATAAGCTTGTTCAAGTTTGAGTATTTAGAAATAAAGGTGTTATCCGTGGAAGTTGTGGTCATAGCGATAACAGTTGTGCGACGTTCAGGAATATCATCACTTGATTTTGAGGCGAATGATGCTTTTGGCCACTTGTCGGCGTCATAATTTAACCAGCTAGGACCATTCCACCATAAAGTGCAGCAAACGAGTTGAGTGGGCGTTCGTCCTCGCGAAATTATATCTGCAGGATTGTCCAACGTGTTCACATGGTGCCAATGTGACGGAGTGGTGAGCTCTTGAATTTCGCTGGTGCGATTAGCAACAAAAGTCTTCCAAGTACGTGCAGTTGAAGATATCCAAGTTAGAGCAATCGTAGAATCAGTCCAGTAGTAAGCCTGATCAATCGGCACATTTATTGCTTCTCTGGTTTTTTTCATTAACCGTGCCAGCAGTAGAGCCCCACATAATTCTAGCTTGGGTAAGGATATATTATTTAAAGGTGCAACTCTAGATTTTGCACACACAAGTCTGATCGAGTAACCTTCTGAATGCAAAACGCGCATGTAAATGCATGCACCGTAGGTAAGTTCACTTGCATCGCAAAAACCATGTAATTCACAGCGCAGTTGAGACCTTGTACCGTTGAGCCATCTGGGAATTGTGCAAGAGTTCAAGTCTTGAAGTTGATGCTGAAGTAAAAACCATTTTGAGTCATCAATACGCACGGAATCGTCCCATGCAAGCTTTAGTTGCCATAGTCTTTGCATCAGTAATATTGCCCTAGTAATCCCAATGGATCGAAGATTTGTGATATGTTAGACAGAATTGTTCTTTTCGTAATACGTGATGCGTTCGTATATGTTGGAACCGAAAATTGTAGAACATCAGTGTGTGAATTCCACTGGAGTCCAAGTGTTTTTATTGTCTCGTTTTTGTTCAAATTAATCGTGAAATGTTCAGTGTTATTTGATGTGTTAGGCACAAGCTCAGGGCAGTTTGATACAAATTTTCGAAGTTCGAAGCCCCCTTTGCTTAGCATGGCAGTTGCTTCGTCACGAATAGTTTCAACTTCACTAATAGTATTGGCGCCGGTTAGCAAATCGTCAACATAAAAATCTCGAAGTACTGTTGCTGAGCCGATAGGATGGTGATCCTTTTCTTCTATTGCAAGTTGATGCAGTGCTCTGATGGCAAGAAATGATGCTGAGGTGGTGCCGTAGGTGACAGTCATTAAATCGTAAGATCGTACAGTTTCATTTTCGTAGTTACGCCACAATATTCGTTGAAGTTGAGTGTGTTCCTCGTCCACAAGTATTTGCCTATACATTTTTGCGATATCAGCAGTGATCACAAATCGATGAGACCTGAATCGAAGAACAATCGAAAGAAGATCTTGCTGAAGTACCGGGCCATTCATGAGAGCGTCATTTAGCACCAGATGTAGATTTGGCTGACCCATCAAACACGACGCGGAGTTTTGTGGTTAGGCTGGTTTGTTTTAGTACCGCATGATGAGGCAAATAGAACGTTGGTATATTTCCGCATTTCTCTATTTCAGGAGATAGCTTCATGTGCCCTAAGGATTCGTATTCTTTGAGAAAGGTTGCGTATTCCCTTTTTAACTCGGGTTGTTTGTTTAATTTTCGTTCCAAAGCATAAAACCTTTTGAGAGCTAAGTTTCGCGAGTCGCCAATTTTTTGTAAAACATCCTCCTTTATTGGTAGCCGCACAACGAAACGACCATCACTGTTTCGTTTGAATGTTGTTTTAAACACTTGTTCACATTCCTTTTCTTCCGGCGAATAAGCAGCGTTCGGGACGTATTCGTCAAGTTGCCGGAATTGCGCGAGGGTAGAGTTTAATTCATCTTCAATCGTTGACAAGGTGCAGATGGTAGAATGCAAATATCGGTTATTATTAGCGGGAATCGAACCCGACACAATCCAACCTAGATGTGTTTTTTGAAAATACGGTTGATTGACGGATGATTTGATCTGCCCAACACACAATAGTTGCCAGAATGTGTCGGCACCAATGAGCATGTCGATGTTAGATGTGAGATTGAAATTGGGATCTGCCAATTTAATGTTTTTTGGAATGTGGATGAGAGCTTTATCGAAGGAGTGTAACGGCAAATTGGAAGTTATGCGATTCATTACAAGACATTGAATATTAGAACGAAATGCATTGTATTTGGATTTGATTTTAATTTGCACCGCGCTGTTAACTTTACAATTGATTTGTTGATTCCAGCAATTGATATTTGTACTGAATTCTTCTTCAAGCCTAATTTTTCCACCAATTTCTCCGAGATGATCGAAGATTGCGATCCAGAGTCTAGTAGTGCTCTGCATTCATGAACATTTCCACTCGCGTCGTAAACGTTTATGATAGCGGTGGATAACAACACGTGATTCTGATTATTTAAATGACACGAGATATTTGTTATGGTGGTAGAAGATGTATTTGTTTCGGCAGGTTCCAAATGCAATAATGAATTATGGCGTTTATTGCATTTTCGGCACGAACTAGATTTACATTTACTTGCGAAATGATTTGATTTAAGACAATTGAGACATAGATTTTTTGTTCTTGCTTGATTAATTCGTTGATCAATGGTCAAATTAAGAAATTTTTGGCAGTGATATATTAAATGATCACCTGTGCAAAATGTGCAAGACGATGAAGATGTTGTTATATTAGATGACATAATTCTTTTCCCGTGTTGTGGCTTGTTGTTAACGACTAAATGCAGTTTCTCGGTTTTGGTAATAGCATCCAGAATTTGACATCTGCGTGCCAAGAACTCGGTCATATCATTAATTGTTGGTATTGTGTTTTTTAACAAACTGGACTCCCATTCTTTATTCGTTATTGAATCTAACTTGCTGTTGATTATATAAATTAACAAATCATCCCACTGATCAGTTGGACGTTTTAATGATGTCAGAGCTCGAAAGTGCTTTAAGAATCCGTCGAGGAGTTGTCGTAAACCTGAATAACTTTCTTTAACAATGCTAGGCAAATCATGAATTGCTTTAATGTGCTTCTGAATTATAATACGTTTGTTGTCGTATCGGTTGCGAAGTAAGTTCCAGGCGCATTCATAGTTTTCGTTTGTAATTTCTAACGAATGTAAAACTTCGGCAGCCTCAGATTCTAGTGAAGATTTTAAGTAGTTAAATTTTTCTATTTTAGATATGGATGTATTCGAATGTATAAGCGTGTTAAAAGTGTCGTAAAAATTGTACCAGTTTTCATAAGAGCCAGCAAATTTTGGCAAATCAATTTTTGGTAAACGAATTCTACATGTCTCAGAGTTTGGTTGAAAAGACGAATTACTAGGAGTGCTTACCGAAGCCTCACTTTCTGATATAAATTGATCAGCTATGCAGATAAGGTTAAAGTATGTTGCTTCAAAATCTTCGCGTTCATTTGTTGCAAGTTCAGAATCATCTAGCAATTCTAGCTCAGATTGAGTATCTGAGAACTGGGACCATGTGGCTTCAAATTTTGATTTACGTAATTTTAACTGATCTGTATTGGCTGAATTGTCTCTTAATGAATTTAAGAAAGTTTGAAATCTGGTGGCTGACGCTTTAATTTGACTTCTTTTCTTCTTCAGTGTCCTTAATTCTTCTGCCATTTTATAAAAATAGGGAGAATAGGGAACTTGGTGTACGATTTTGCATGGGAAAATGTCGGAATAATTGGAGACTCACCTGTCGGATTGTTGTCCCTATGTTGTGCGATTGTTGAACTGATGTAGTAATGAAGTTGCTGGTGTTGTTGTGTATATCCGGCTCGAAGAACCAATGTTTTGATGTTGCGGGTTTTCTCGTCGACAAAAAGTTGGGATTGTTTAAAACACACACTGCTCTTTGACACTAAATGATTTTATTTAAGAACAGATATATTTTAAAAAGTATATACACATATTTTACAACATAAAACTTTGATTGGTAACAAAACTAACGTAAAGTCTCACGCACTAAATTATAAAAAACTGACATGATGCTAGGAAGGCAAAATTGTAACTAACTAGCTGATGTGTAGCGTTCACACCAAGAAAATTCTAAGATTCAAAAACTACCACCCACATTAGAGAGGGGTGCGAATCACAAAGCGCCGAAAAGCGGCTGTCCTAGCTGACAACCCAAAACAGATGTACCGCTATTTCGGGGAACTATTAGTCGGCAAGACTAATTTGAGTACCAACAAAGGTCTGAATTTCTAGAAATAGCAATTAAATTTATGGTTTGAAATAAGGTCGTACGTGCTTATATAATGGAACTTTAAGGATAGAGCCTTACAATGGCCAAACAAGAATATAAAATAAACTTAATGTTAATATGCTTAAAAACTAACAAACTTACGCATTGCGAACAATATATATATAAATATATATATATATATATATATATATATATATATATATATATATATATATATATATATAATATGTAATTGAATAATATCGCATTCCTTAATTACTATCTACCTTTATAGATATGACGTCTGGACCAAAATTACCAAAAATTGATCGCCAGGTAATAATTAACGAAAACCTCCAAACACATTTCAATATCGGCAATATAAATCTGGATCACTCCAACGCATGGCCGTGGAAATCTCGCTGTGCGTCATCGATTAACAATATTAATCAAATTATATCAGATTTTTCCAATTTGAACATTTGCATTGGTGGTTTAGAAATCGACGAATCGTTTCGAATGAAAAATCGGACTCAACAATCGATAAATGTTGAACACACCGAAAAACGTTTAACAATAACAGATCCGGTAAATATGGAAACACAAAATTACATTAGTGGTTCGGAATTGAGCGATTTGAACTCTGATAGTGAATATGATAGTGAAGGTGATAGCGAACCGACAGTGGTTGAAGTTAAAAACAGAATATGAATCAATGTCTCAAATTGAATACAAATAAGATCGAAGATTCGTGCGTGAGGCTGTGTTCAGTATATCAAAATGTAAGTAATGTTTACTATTTTATACGAACTAATAAGTATTGTAATCATGAAAAGCAACGGCGGCCTTTTACGGAAATCTATCTTTTGACCTTCCCTGACAGTTTGTGCGTGTATGTGAGTGAATGAGAGTGAGTGCGTGTGAGTAAAAGAATGAGCGTGGGAGAGTGAGTATGTATGTGTGTGTATATCTTGCACCAAAATATAATGGCCCTCAATATCGACGGATCAACTACCGCGGTAAATTTGAAATTAAATTTGGTTTATTAGATTAAGGGTTCTAGCAATAATTGTTGCTCTGTGCCAACATGCAAGTTATCTGGGTACCGTGTCACGCGATTCCCTAAAAATAATAAAACGATGTTTAAGAAATGGATTGACCAGGTTAATAATCCTAAATTATTTGACATGCAAGAAGAGCGTATTTACAAATCCTACCGAGTTTGCCTGAAGCATTTTGAATCGAAATGGATAAGGGATTCATATACAAAACATTATCGGTTATTATATGGCGCATATCCAACTTTACACTTGGATAAACGATGCGCTGAAAAAGAAGGTAAGAAACTCATATTAATTTAGATTCAACCATGCTCGATGTCACAAGTGCGTCGACTGTTACGTCTTCATCATGTGAGCATGTTTCAATGCAACCGAAAGGTGTAAAATAGTTTTACTGTATTAGAACTTAAGCTAATAAAATGTTGGTTGTAGAAGTATTAGCAGATGAGCCTGATACATCAAATAAATCTTGGACAGCGCATTCAAGTATTACATATGATCATAATTATGCTGCTTCAAATACTGTTGCGGATGGTTAGTAAAGTAATCTAATTTAAGTTTTTATATGTAATAATCTCATTTTATATTTTAAAATCAATATTATATATATATATATATATATATATATATATATATATATATATATTAAAATAAAATAAAACACTTGGTTAGTTTCACAAAAAGTGTTTTATTTTTATTTTAAGGTTATAACATGTTTCACCAAGTGCCTACCACATCTTCAATCAATTTAATTATATATATATATATATATATATATATATATATATATATATATATATATATATATATATATATGATATATTATGTTCGTAGTTATTTTACTTTTATCGGTTATAGCAATCTCCGGCTATAGCGACGAAATGTTTGAGGTACCTACGATGTCGTTATAACCGGATTTTACTTTTATAAATACATACATACACACACACACACACACACACACACATATATATATATATATATATATATATATATATATATATATATATATAAACCCACACGATTTTCTAGTTTGCTTTACGGTCTAGGTTATTTTGTTCTTAAAAAAACTCCATTAGATTTTTTTTGTTTCAGACATTCTGGACTGGAGTTATCGTGCACACCGCAAAAGACCTCATCTCCGCGGCCTTTACTTTGTCACCTTCTATATAAATAAATAATTTTCCTGGTTTTGATAATCAAAATCAAGGCTATATAAACCAACCAAACCATGTCAATTATAATCTGAATCAAGAAAATATAAATCCAAATTACAATCCAAATCCTAATACATACAAATATATATATTTGGGTGTAACAGCGAAACGAGCTACCTCGAATTACTTCTATGTTATTAAAGTAAAATAAAATCATATACAGGACCAAGGGGGACAGCCAACTATGAAAGAAAATATTTTTTTAAACCAGTGGTTCTCAAGCTACAACACAGTTATATTTTTTCAAATGAGATGCTATATATGTTTTTGGCCCATTCGATAGTTTTTTTTTTTCTGAATTCAATCATATATTCTTTTTATACCCTTACATAAGTAAAATATTGAGAAAAATGCGATTGAAAGTTAAATAAATTTTATTTTTATAAATGTTTTTCAGTAGCTATGAAAAAAAATTGATCTTAAATACAACAAAACATAAATTAAATACATTACATTATTTGTTAGTTACTTTATAACACTATTTATATATATATATATATATAAATATATATATATATATATATATATATATATATATATATATATATATAAATATATATATATATATATATATATATATATATATATATATATATATATATAAATATATATATATATATATATATAAATATATATATATATATATAAATATATATATATATATAAATATATATATATATATATATATATATAAATATATATATATATATATATATATATATATATATATATAAATATATATATATATATATATATATATATATATATATATAAATATATATATATATATATATATATATATATATATATATATATATATATATATATATATATACATAAATATGAATACCTTTAATTTTTGTTCATAAAATTTTTCTGTAACTGTAACCATTTTTGAGTAATTGCAGGAACTGCAAAAAATGACTAGAGTAAACAGGCACTTCCGGTTTGAATATTTCAAGAATAGGAGGTGCACATCGCCGGCATATGCCAATCTTAAGTTTAAAGTTTCATAATTTTAGCTTCAACCGTTTAGGCTGTATAGAACACACACACACACACACTCTCACTCACACACAAACACACACACATACACACACAGACGTCATTCCAAAAATAGTCGGAATCGATTCAGGGAGGTTAAAAACGTAGATTTCCTTTAAAATCTCGAGTTCGAAAATTTTCATGATTACTTCGTATAAGCATTGAGTAAAAATATAGTAAGAGACCTAATCCCCATATAAATGTTCGCGTTCAAATGAACTAGGCACGCACACATGCAAAAATACATAGTTAATGTTGACGGAAGTAGTAGGGTAAGCGGGGGAATTAATTGTGTCGCGATATCAGAGGCACTATGGCGGCTCGTGCTCCAAAGTTGGGTGAAGCAGAGTTTTAAAAATAAAAATATTACATATAAAATACCAAAAATATTTATTCCTTATAAAATATTAACCTTGAAAAAGGTGTTTCTAATAATACACACACTGGATCATACGAGGGAAACATTGCGAACGAATAGCGCGAACCCGCGCATAAAATAAATACAATTGAAGCAGAAAAAACTACTAGCGCACTTGGCTACATTGTACCACTGCAGTGCGATATACTTCAAGGTATAAATAATTTTACTGATTCGACCGGTAATTTATTGCCGGTCGGTAAAATTATTTTTACCCTGAAACATATTGAAACGCTGTGGAAAAAAATCGTCTTGCTCAATTTCGCCCTATAAATCTACTGCAATCTAATGAACAATGTTAATCATAGAATAAAAAAACAATATTAGGAAATAAAATCAATATATTTCCATAAGGTCTTTAAAATAAATATGTTCAAGCTTAGACTGAGCTGTTAATTAAACTAAATTATTCACAAACATAATATTGGTCTAGAAAATGTTTAATTCATTTACATAATGTATGGAATCAATAACAGTTACTTGAAGGCAAGGTTTTAAGCAGTGCCATACAATCAAAATTGCCTCTATTTTGCTATAACAAAATTAATTTTTACTTTCTTATACGCAGTATAAGTATTGTAATCATGAAAGATTTAAATCTCGATATTTTAACAGAAATATACCTGCTGACCTTCCCTGAATCGATTCCGATTATTTTTGTAATGACGTGTGCGTGTAGGTGAACGTTGAATATAAAATTACAAAACTTAAGATTTGTATATGCTCTTCTCGAAAATCTCCCATTTCGCACGGAAGAACAATAATCGTGCTCCCTCAACGAAGATGTAAAAGCAGATGCACTTGTTACATCGGGCATGGGGACATCTAAATAAATAAATTTATTAATAAAAGCATTTATCAAATTAAAATGGTTTTCCTACCTTCTTGCACAGCGTGCCGCTCATCAAAGTACAAAGTTGGATAAGCACCATGTAATACGGTATTTCTGCCTCTACCATTTACATATATCCACTCAGGACTAAAATGTTTGAGGCAGACCCGATATGAATTATAAATTTGCATTTTTAGCATATTAAATAATTTGGGATTGTTTACCAGCCCAATCCATTTTTTAAACATCGTGCTAAAATTTTTCGGAAACCGCAAAAAACTGTATTCCGTCGATTTACAACTTGGCACAGTGAGACTCATGTTAGACGACATAATCTAATATATTTTAAATCAAGTAAAATACATAAAATACAAGTAAAACGCAAGACTTACGGATTTTGTTACAATGTAACACATTATTCAAACCTTGATTCAAACGCCATTAAAATATACAGAAAAATTTTAATTCCAATATTTGCCTAAACAATCACTCAGTAAATATTCTAGGAAACGTTAATACGGTTAGTACCCTGAAAAACGACGGTCACGCTCACGGCAGCCATTCTGGCGGCGCATATTACTCGAACTAATTCGATGCCCTCCCCCCAACAAAATGGCCGTCTGTGAACCGCCGTTGACCACTGCAGTGCACTGGCTAGACGTGCCGTTGTCATGATAACCGTTCGGGCTAGCGTTGTTTATAGCGACGCAGCAGAGCGATGCGCCAAGGCTGCTTCCCTTGCGCAATAATACGCTCGAGTCTTCGCTGTATTATAACTTTATCGTGGTTCGCATGGCGGTTGAACAAATTAAGTTTTCAAAAATGTATTTTTAATTACAGTTAAAACAAAATGTAGTACATTAAAATTCAAAATAATTCAGTAAAAATAAACTACCATGTTACTTACTTACGAGCCGCCACGGACTACAGAGAGATAAAGAAATATAATTTGGGAATTAAATAAGTAGAATACGAATTTTGTTATTTATCTTTTAATACTATCAATTAAATTACGTAACAAATAAAACAAAATTAATAAAATACATACAGATTGCAAAATTTGATTTTTAATTAGATTGAATGCTTAATTAAATTTATAACATTAATTCGTATTGTTTTTTTAGAATTCCACTTTTGGATCTGTTTCTTGATCTTTGTATTAATTCTGATTCAAATTTTAATAGTTTAAATATATTCAGCCTTACAAAAAATGTAATCAAATATTGACGGTGCAAGAAACATGAATGATTGTCAAATAACAAGAAATGTGGCAATTTTTTTTCAATAATTTTATTACACAAATCTGTCATTTTTTTGCTAATACCATACTCAGTTTTAATAGCATCAAAATGAGTTTAAAAAATTTCTAACAGTAATTCTGCTACCTTTACTACTGTGTCTGTCGGTCGTTTTAAATGGGATATTTGATCTTTATTAATTCCGAAATCTCTTAGTAAAATTAACGATTCCTTAGGTGTGATGTGATCATTGTTTTTGGATAAATCTAATGATACAAGTTTTACAGTTAAAGGTTTTAATTGTTTTGTGCACTAAATATCCACTAACATACACTATTGAACATTTTTCTAGTGACGTATTTGCAGTGTTGTCTGATATAAAACCAGGTTCTGCTATTTCTTCAGAACTTTCAACAATATCTTCTATCTCTTCTGAATTTTCAGCTACATCTATTGTTTTATGATTTGAATCTACATTTTTCTCTGCAATTGGATACGTGTTACCATCATTAGTATTTTTATCAAATATTTCAATTTCCTCATCTTCATCAACTTCACAATTGCTATTTCCATTAGTAGTAGATTGTAGACGGATTTGCATATTATTTTGAAAATTTCCTCAATATCTTTCCATGATGCAGTTAATATATTTCCAGATTCGTTTTTAAATACTATATTATAGCGCATCAAGTTATTTCTTAAGCTCTTAATTAAATGAGGCATATCGTACATGGCATATATTTTTTTATTGTTGTGAAAGTTTCATCAGTTACTTTTAAAAAGTTATTGAAAAATGATCTGTTATTAGATCCTTGGTCACAAGAAATCACTCTGACATTTAATCCGATATTTGTTAACTTTTCTAAAGCTTCCATAATAACTAAATATAATTTGCTGCCAGTAACCGGTTGCGCTGAAATATAATACGCTATTGGCATTTTCCATTTATACATTAATCCGCGTAACATAAGAACAAGTGCTTGTGATCCATATTTATTATTTCGTCCGTTTGTACTTAAATCTTTGTAACCTTCAATAAAATCGTGATACTGATTTAACTGTACGCCTTTTTTAATCGCCATTTCATCCATAATCAATGTACATTCACGTTCTGCGGGAGACATATTTTTTACTTTTTCTGTAAATTTTTTTAATAGCACAGTGTCTACACCAGTTTTCAAATTATAAATTTTTAGCCACAGTTGAATCGTAGATAATGCTGGTAAAACTATACCTAGCGATAACAAAAATTTATAACAAGAAGGACTTTTATAATAAATTGATAAAGCAAGTTGTTTTTCTAATTTAAGCCAAGGTGTCTTCTTTTTGTGAAACAATTGCATATTAACAAATGTTTTCACACATTTTGTGTTTTTATTATTGTTTAATAAATTTTGTATGATTGAAAATTCTGAAAATTTGGAATTTTTGATTTTTAATCGATATTTTTGATCTCGACAACGTTTCAATTCTTTTTTTTGTTTCAAAATTTTTTATTTCATATTTGATTTTTGAGGTGTATTTTCTGAATTAGTAGGTGACGGCATTTCTAGTAATGTTTCTTGGAACATAATTGCTGAACCAGTTCTAGAATGTAATGAAGTTGATATATTGAATACTGATGGCATATTTACTTCTGAACCAGAAGAACTGTCATCGATATCCGCGGCCCTGAGACAATAAAAACGAAAATAGTGCATATAGGGAAGTCGTGATTGAGAATTTGATTACATCAGAAATCAGATATATTTATATCTTTTTAAATACCAACCTTTTTAAAGTAGATTCTCCAGCATAACAACGCATTTGCTGGTCTTCGGATTGTTGTAAAACTTTTGAAAAATGAACCGGCACTGCACTTTTATTTAATCGGTTACGACGAAAATTTGAAAATGAATCATCAGTAAAGTGTTTACCGCAGATAATTATATTTTTTAATTTAGTAGGTGATATAAAAAGCAATTTTTGATTTCCACAACACTTTAGCCACAATTTAGCACGTAGCGGATTTGTTGGAAATTTAAAGAAATGTAAATCAGGATGATTCTTTCTTTTTAAATTTCTACACATAAAATATGCACACGAATGACATGAAGTACTCATTATTTTATAATTATAATAAACAGACGTTACACTTGTTATTCAAACTGTTAAAGAATTAAAATCAAGCGTGCGTACTGCGTATATAATATAGGTATAGTGCGTGGCTCAATGATTCGTTAAATCTAGTTCCTACACTCCTTATTGTACACATTGCTAAACGTTATATTAAATCTATATCCTAATGCCCCGCTAGACCATAGTGCCATCTATGTTCGAGGGCAGTTTGTGAACGTTTTTTCGTCCATAAGGTTATGTCTCTCATAATTTATTTTTACTCAATGGTATAAGAAAGTAAAAACGCGGAATATATTTAAATCTCTGTCGATAATGCAGAATGCTGTTGCCCTGCTTTCTGCTGGTTGACGACGAATTACAAGAATAAAGTGGTGACCTCAGGTGTTCGCCTACGCTAAACATACTGCCAAATTTAATATACTTATTGCAACTCTGAATATTTCGTAGTCATTGGCGTGAGCAATCTCTCTGCTTTTATCATGTGCGCACCTTTGCTTACGTCTTTCCAGAGCGCTTCGTTCATGTTGTATTAGTTCAAGTGACTAGGCAGAGATGGCTTTAGTTGACCTGAGACCCCATGGTTTGACAGCAAAATAGACAACATAACCCAGAAATAACTCAGTTTGAAAGTGCTACACAAATAATCATGAAACTCAATATTACTATAGAACATGGATAACTTATTTGAAATATTGTGGAGACAACCGAATTGCGTTAAATTGCCGACAACTTCGTGGGCTGTCCACCGCATATCGAACGAATCTGCATATAGATGTATTACATTTGTAAATATGACTGTTCTCGACTCTTCTACATCGTCTAAAGAACTTGGTAAGTTATTATACACATTTTTCCCCTAGCATTACTTTGTCAAATCTAATTCAATACTTAAAAAATTTCTTAATTTTGCTAAACTTTATCAAAAAACAACTGCAGTGTCAAGCTCCGAACGCTCCGAACTTATACGCTTTTGGGTTAGATCATATCACATTTTTATAATTTTTTTAATTTATAATATTTTACTATCCTTTTTCACTAAATATATTTCTTAGCATAAATATTAAATGTCTACCTCCAAATATTTAAGTTTTTTGTTTTTCTGTTAAACAAATGACAGCCACAGTTGATACGATTTATGTGAAAATAATTTTAATAAGAATCAATTTCAATAGTGATTTTCTTTTTTCCGGTACATTATGTAAGGCATTAATTTATTACGGTCCTGTATTCTTAAAATTTCACTGTAAGCAGACGTTGAACTATATCTTTCTTAAGTAGAACAGTCACCGTTGATGCGTGAGACTGTGCACTATGGTTGTGAGTGGGTGAATTGTGCATGTGTGAGTGCATACGAGGGGTGACGCGGTCCAAGGGACGAGCGATGCTGTTGGTCAAACCAATGCTGTATGTTGATGGCGGATTGCTAATTGTTAAGTGAGTATTCTCACTGTCATTCAGGTATATTCCTATTTCCTTATCCTCAATGTTATATCCGCTAATCAGAGCGTGCTTGGCTTGTTCCAAGATTAGATCTGATAGCAGGTAATTCAATACAGGATATGATTGCATTTCGATTGCAGGACCTGTATTTTAGTACATCTACCTTCAGGGTGGACCTGGCAGAGGACCAGGGTTGGACCAGTTGGTAGATAAGCTAGTTTACTTCTTCCTCAGGGTGGATCTGGCTTCGACCAGGGTTGGACCTGAGGGAAATTCGTCCAAGTAGGGTGGATTTGGCAGAGGTCCAGGGTTGGACCTACTTGGGGTTGCCTACCTAGTGGGGTGTGCCTGGTAGCGCCAGGATTGGACCCACTAGGAGATGCCCATTAGGGAATGCCCGTAATGGAAGCCTGCCTTCAGGGTGTATCTGGCTATAGACCAGGGTTGGACCGGTTGGCGGTTACCCACCTATTCAGAGTGGATCTGGCTATAGACCAGGGTTGGACCAGTTGGCGGTTGCCCACCTAACAGGGTGTGCCTGGTAGCTCCAGGATTGGATCTGTTAGGGGATGCCCATAAGGGAAGACTACCTTCAGGGTGGACCTGGCAGAGGTCCAGGGTTGGACCAGTTGGTAGATAAACTTGGCGTGGACAAGTATGTACAGGGCTTTAAGGCACTGTCTCCATATCCTGTAACCTACCTAATCCTTTGTATAATGTCTTGTGGTATCGGTATGACATGTTGTATTTTTATAATGCAGGTGTGAAGGATACCAAGGCGACGCCCAAACCTTAGGCGCCGTTATAACCATCGAAGTGATCGTAGGATGTCTTAGCATCAGGTCAACCGGTCATTTATACATATTAATCGTAATGACTTTAATTAGACTTTAGTATTGTTCTTCTAAAACTGTTTATATTGTATTTTATAACCGATCTATAACTACGTTAGAAAAGACCTCTTATAATTATTTGAAAAAGTTTCAAATAATGATTGTTTAAAATGCTAATATCTATAATTTTTATTCGAACAATGTTTCTGTAAGTGCAACCATTTTTGAGTAACTGCAGAGACCGCAAAATAGAACTAGTAAACATACACTTTCGGTTTGAATATTGTTTTCAAAAATGGAGGTTTTCTTACCAGGTGTATACACATAATCACAAACAGGCGTCATTCCAAAAATAGTCGGAATCGATTCAGGAAAGGACGAAACGTATATTTCCGTTAAAATCTCAAGATCGAAATTTTTCATGATTACAATACTTATACTGCGTATAAGAAGGTAAAAAAATATATATCTGCAGTTTAGTAAACTAGAGTATCTCATACGTAGCAGGTGTATTTTATTTACAATACAAATTTAAACACTCCAGAAAATTTAATAGATTAAATAGACAATTTTAGAAATTAATACTGCCCGACATTTTTTACTTCTTATACGAAGTAATAAGTAAGTATATCATAAAAAATATTCGATCTCGTAATTATAAATATATTTTCTGACGACCCCAGAATCGAGTCTAACTATTTTTTGAATGTCTGTCTGATTGTCTGTCTGTCTGTCTGATTGTCCGTAGAATTGTTAGTTTGCCTGTCTACCTGTACTTCTCTCTGCGCGAGTGTGAGAGAGAGAGAGAAAAAAAAAAATATATATATATATATATATATATATATATATATATATGTTTTGATGTTGCGGGTTTTCTCGTCGATAAAAAGTTGGGATTGTTTAAAACACACACTGCTCTTTGACACCAAATGATTTTATTTAAGAACAGATATATTTTAAAAAGTATATACACATATTTTACAACATAAAACTTTGATTGTTAACAAAACTAACGTAAAGTCTCACGCACTAAATTATAAAAAACTGACATGATGCTAGGAAGGCAAAATTGTAACTAACTAGCTGATGTGTAGCGTTCACACCAAGAAAATTCTAAGATTCAAAAACTACCACCCACATTAGAGAGGGGTGCGAATCACAAAGCGCCGAAAAGCGGCTGTCCTAGCTGACAACCCAAAACAGATGTACCGCTATTTCGGGGAACTATTAGTCGGCAAGACTAATTTGAGTACCAGCAAAGGTCTGAATTTCTAGAAATAGCAATTAAATTTATGGTTTGAAATAAGGTCGTACGTGCTTATATAATGGAACTTTAAGGATAGAGCCTTGCAATGGCCAAACAAGAATATAAAATAAACTTAATGCTAATATGCTTAAAAACTAAGAAACTAACGCATTGCGAACATCCCGCCCGCCTTGAAAGGCCGAGCTTTCAAAAACACAGACACAAACACAGGGGTCACTAATTATTGTCTATAGGCAACGGGCACAACTTGACAACGGCTCTCTTGTATGAACCTCGAGAAGTACGAACTGTGGCAGTTCGAGTAACTCCATCCTTTCCAGGGTGAACTTCTTGGATGCGTCCCATCAACCACTGGAGTGGCGGAATGTTGTCCTCACGTATTAGAACCAGCTGACCTAGTTCTATGGAATGAGATGCCATCTTCTTCCATCGGCTTCGTTCTTGATTTTGGGCTAGATACTCCTTGGACCAACGGGCCCAGAAGTGTTGTCGCAAGCGCTCCACATGCTGCCACCTTGACAACCGATTTAGTGCCACTGGTAGAAGATTTGGATCCTGTGTACTAGTGATTACGTCTCCAATTAGGAAATGACTAGGAGTTAGGCAAGAAAAATCGTTTGGGTCATTGGATAGTGGGGTTAATGGCCTGGAGTTCAAAACCGCTTCGATTTGAACTAACAATGTATGAAACTCTTCGTAATTTAATGATGCATTCCCGGCTATTCTCCTGATGTGGTGTTTAGTTGATTTAACAGATGCTTCCCAAATACCACCAAAGTGTGGTGATTTTGGGGGAATGAAATGCCAAGTGATGTTGTCCGCAGCCATGGTTGTGATTATAGTATTCCTGCTCGATTGTGCAGTGAACAATTCATAGAATTCTCGTAATTCTCTGTTTGCTCCAACAAAATTGGTGCCATTATCCGAATAGATGTTAGATGGTTTCCCCCGGCGAGCCATAAATCGTTTTAACGCACCTATGGATACGTCAGTAGATAAATCGGTCACTAATTCCAGATGAACGGCCTTAGTAGCAAAACAGATGAAGATAGCTCCGTACATTTTTACAATTCGGCTGTTTCGACGCTTGCCTTCTCGCACATGTAGAGGCCCAAAATAATCCACGCCGCAATTGGTAAATGGCTGCGCAGGTGTTGTTCTGCTTGCAGGTAAATCTCCCATGATATGATCCATAGCAATTGGTTTGGCTTTGAAGCAAGCAATGCATTTCCCAATGACCTGCTTTATGGTATTCCGTGCACCCATAGGCCAGTACTGGATTCTGACAGCGGCTAAAGTTGCTTGTGCTCCTGGGTGAAGCTGATTAACGTGTTCTTGAGTTATTAGCAGTTTGGTGAAATGATGACCTTTGGGAAGAATAATTTGATGCTTTTGAGCGAAGGCCAATGATGAATTGCGCAATCTACCTCCTACTCTGATTATTCCTTGTGCGTCTAAAAATGGATTGAGACAAAGAAGGTGGCTCTTTTGATGAACTCTGCGATGGTTGGTTAATTCGCGCAGATCTTGCTTAAATGATGCTTCTTGAATGTGTTTGATAATACGAATGTTCGCCTGAGATAATTCGTTGACAGTTAATGGACCCAATCTCTTATCAGAAATAGAATTGGATAGTCCTTGAGTAATGTTGTATTTGAAACGAAGACAGTAGGCCATTATTCGGATAAGCCAATGTGACGGAGTGGTGAGCTCTTGAATTTCGCTGGTGCGATTAGCAACAAAAGTCTTCCAAGTACGTGCAGTTGAAGATATCCAAGTTAGAGCAATCGTAGAATCAGTCCAGTAGTAAGCCTGATCAATCGGCACATTTATTGCTTCTCTGGTTTTTTTCATTAACCGTGCCAGCAGTAGAGCCCCACATAATTCTAGCTTGGGTAAGGATATATTATTTAAAGGTGCAACTCTAGATTTTGCACACACAAGTCTGATCGAGTAACCTTCTGAATGCAAAACGCGCATGTAAATGCATGCACCGTAGGCAAGTTCACTTGCATCGCAAAAACCATGTAATTCACAGCGCAGTTGAGACCTTGTACCGTTGAGCCATCTGGGAATTGTGCAAGAGTTCAAGTCTTGAAGTTGATGCTGAAGTAAAAACCATTTTGAGTCATCAATAGGCACGGAATCGTCCCATGCAAGCTTTAGTTGCCATAGTCTTTGCATCAGTAATATTGCCCTAGTAATCCCAATGGATCGAAGATTTGTGATATGTTAGACAGAATTGTTCTTTTCGTAATACGTGATGCGTTCGTATATGTTGGAACTGAAAATTGTAGAACATCAGTGTGTGAATTCCACTGGAGTCCAAGTGTTTTTATTGTCTCGTTTTTGTTCAAATTAATCGTGAAATGTTCAGTGTTATTTGATGTGTTAGGCACAAGCTCAGGGCAGTTTGATACAAATTTTCGAAGTTCGAAGCCCCCTTTGCTTAGCATGGCAGTTGCTTCGTCACGAATAGTTTCAACTTCACTAATAGTATTGGCGCCGGTTAGCAAATCGTCAACATAAAAATCTCGAAGTACTGTTGCTGAGCCGATAGGATGGTGATCCATTTCTTCTATTGCAAGTTGATGCAGTGCTCTGATGGCAAGAAATGATGCTGAGGTGGTGCCGTAGGTGACAGTCGTTAAATCGTAAGATCGTACAGTTTCATTTTCGTAGTTACGCCACAATATTCGTTGAAGTTGAGTGTGTTCCTCGTCCACAAGTATTTGCCTATACATTTTTGCGATATCAGCAGTGATCACAAATCGATGAGACCTGAATCGAAGAACAATCGAAAGGAGATCTTGCTGAAGTACCGGGCCATTCATGAGAGCGTCATTTAGCACCAGATGTAGATTTGGCTGACCCATCAAACACGACGCGGAGTTTTGTGGTTAGGCTGGTTTGTTTTAGTACCGCATGATGAGGCAAATAGAACGTTGGTATATTTCCGCATTTCTCTATTTCAGGAGATAGCTTCATGTGCCCTAAGGATTCGTATTCTTTGAGAAAGGTTGCGTATTCCCTTTTTAACTCGGGTTGTTTGTTTAATTTTCGTTCCAAAGCATAAAACCTTTTGAGAGCTAAGTTTCGCGAGTCGCCAATTTTTTGTAAAACATCCTCCTTTATTGGTAGCCGCACAACGAAACGACCATCACTGTTTCGTTTGAATGTTGTTTTAAACACTTGTTCACATTCCTTTTCTTCCGGCGAATAAGCAGCGTTCGGGACGTATTCGTCAAGTTGCCGGAATTGCGCGAGGGTAGAGTTTAATTCATCTTCAATCGTTGACAAGGTGCAGATGGTAGAATGCAAATATCGGTTATTTTTAGCGGGAATCGAACCCGACACAATCCAACCTAGATGTGTTTTTTGAAAATACGGTTGATTGACGGATGATTTGATCTGCCCAACACACAATAGTTGCCAGAATGTGTCGGCACCAATGAGCATGTCGATGTTAGATGTGAGATTGAAATTGGGATCTGCCAATTTAATGTTTTTTGGAATGTGGATGAGAGCTTTATCGAAGGAGTGTAACGGCAAATTGGAAGTTATGCGATTCATTACAAGACATTGAATATTAGAACGAAATGCATTGTATTTGGATTTGATTTTAATTTGCACCGCGCTGTTAACTTTTGCAATTGATTTGTTGATTCCAGCAATTGATATTTGTACTGAATTCTTCTTCAAGCCAAATTTTTCCACCAATTTCTCCGAGATGATCGAAGATTGCGATCCAGAGTCTAGTAGTGCTCTGCATTCATGAACATTTCCACTCGCGTCGTAAACGTTTATGATAGCGGTGGATAACAACACGTGATTCTGATTATTTAAATGACACGAGATATTTGTTATGGTGGTAGAAGATGTATTTGTTTCGGCAGGTTCCAAATGCAATAATGAATTATGGCGTTTATTGCATTTTCGGCACGAACTAGATTTACATTTACTTGCGAAATGATTTGATTTAAGACAATTGAGACATAGATTTTTTGTTCTTGCTTGATTAATTCGTTGATCAATGGTCAAATTAAGAAATTTTTGGCAGTGATATATTAAATGATCACCTGTGCAAAATGTGCAAGACGATGAAGATGTTGTTATATTAGATGACATAATTCTTTTCCCGTGTTGTGGCTTGTTGTTAACGACTAAATGCAGTTTCTCGGTTTTGGTAATAGCATCCAGAATTTGACATCTGCGTGCCAAGAACTCGGTCATATCATTAATTGTTGGTATTGTGTTTTTTAACAAACTGGACTCCCATTCTTTATTCGTTATTGAATCTAACTTGCTGTTGATTATATAAATTAACAAATCATCCCACTGATCAGTTGGACGTTTTAATGATGTCAGAGCTCGAAAGTGCTTTAAGAATCCGTCGAGGAGTTGTCGTAAACCTGAATAACTTTCTTTAACAATGCTAGGCAAATCATGAATTGCTTTAATGTGCTTCTGAATTATAATACGTTTGTTGTCGTATCGATTGCGAAGTAAGTTCCAGGCGCATTCATAGTTTTCGTTTGTAATTTCTAACGAATGTAAAACTTCGGCAGCCTCAGATTCTAGTGAAGATTTTAAGTAGTTAAATTTTTCTATTTTAGATATGGATGTATTCGAATGTATAAGCGTGTTAAAAGTGTCGTAAAAATTGTACCAGTTTTCATAAGAGCCAGCAAATTTTGGCAAATCAATTTTTGGTAAACGAATTCTACATGTCTCAGAGTTTGGTTGAAAAGACGAATTACTAGGAGTGCTTACCGAAGCCTCACTTTCTGATATAAATTGATCAGCTATGCAGATAAGGTTAAAGTATGTTGCTTCAAAATCTTCGCGTTCATTTGTTGCAAGTTCAGAATCATCTAGCAATTCTAGCTCAGATTGAGTATCTGAGAACTGGGACCATGTGGCTTCAAATTTTGATTTACGTAATTTTAACTGATCTGTATTGGCTGAATTGTCTCTTAATGAATTTAAGAAAGTTTGAAATCTGGTGGCTGACGCTTTAATTTGACTTCTTTTCTTCTTCAGTGTCCTTAATTCTTCTGCCATTTTATAAAAATAGGGAGAATAGGGAACTTGGTGTACGATTTTGCATGGGAAAATGTCGGAATAATTGGAGACTCACCTGTCGGATTGTTGTCCCTATGTTGTGCGATTGTTGAACTGATGTAGTAATGAAGTTGCTGGTGTTGTTGTGTATATCCGGCTCGAAGAACCAATGTTTTGATGTTGCGGGTTTTCTCGTCGACAAAAAGTTGGGATTGTTTAAAACACACACTGCTCTTTGACACTAAATGATTTTATTTAAGAACAGATATATTTTAAAAAGTATATACACATATTTTACAACATAAAACTTTGATTGTTAACAAAACTAACGTAAAGTCTCACGCACTAAATTATAAAAAACTGACATGATGCTAGGAAGGCAAAATTGTAACTAACTAGCTGATGTGTAGCGTTCACACCAAGAAAATTCTAAGATTCAAAAACTACCACCCACATTAGAGAGGGGTGCGAATCACAAAGCGCCGAAAAGCGGCTGTCCTAGCTGACAACCCAAAACAGATGTACCGCTATTTCGGGGAACTATTAGTCGGCAAGACTAATTTGAGTACCAACAAAGGTCTGAATTTCTAGAAATAGCAATTAAATTTATGGTTTGAAATAAGGTCGTACGTGCTTATATAATGGAACTTTAAGGATAGAGCCTTACAATGGCCAAACAAGAATATAAAATAAACTTAATGTTAATATGCTTAAAAACTAACAAACTTACGCATTGCGAACAATATATATATAAATATATATATATATATATATATATATATATATATATATATATATAATATGTAATTGAATAATATCGCATTCCTTAATTACTATCTACCTTTATAGATATGACGTCTGGAACAAAATTACCAAAAATTGATCGCCAGGTAATATTTAATGAAAACCTCCAAACACATTTCAATATCGGCAATATAAATCTGGATCACTCCAACGCATGGCCGTGGAAATCTCGCTGTGCGTCATCGATTAACAATATTAATCAAATTATATCAGATTTTTCCAATTTGAACATTTGCATTGGTGGTTTAGAAATCGACGAATCGTTTCGAATGAAAAATCGGACTCAACAATCGATAAATGTTGAACACACCGAAAAACGTTTAACAATAACAGATCCGGTAAATATGGAAACACAAAATTACATTAGTGGTTTGGAATTGAGCGATTTGAACTCTGATAGTGAATATGATAGTGAAGGTGATAGCGAACCGACAGTGGTTGAAGTTAAAAACAGAATATGAATCAATGTCTCAAATTGAATACAAATAAGATCGAAGATTCGTGCGTGAGGCTGTGTTCAGTATATCAAAATGTAAGTAATGTTTACTATTTTATACGAACTAATAAGTATTGTAATCATGAAAAGCAACGGCGGCCTTTTACGGAAATCTATCTTTTGACCTTCCCTGACAGTTTGTGCGTGTATTGTGAGTGAATGAGAGTGAGTGCGTGTGAGTAAGGGAATGAGCGTGGGAGAGTGAGTATGTGTGAGTATGTATGTGTGTGTATATCTTGCACCAAAATATAATGGCCCTCAATATCGACGGATCAACTACCGCGGTAAATTTGAAATTAAATTTGGTTTATTAGATTAAGGGTTCTAGCAATAATTGTTGCTCTGTGCCAACATGCAAGTTATCTGGGTACCGTGTCACGCGATTCCCTAAATATAATAAAACGATGTTTAAGAAATGGATTGACCAGGTTAATAATCCTAAATTATTTGACATGCAAGAAGAGCGTATTTACAGTGGAACTATTGGAATCAATTTTGAAAATTTCCTCAATATCTTTCCATGATGCAGTTACTATATTTCCAGATTCGTTTTTAAATACTATATTATAGCGCATCAAGTTATTTCTTAAGCTCTTAATTAAATGAGGCATATCGTACATGGCATATATTTTTTTATTGTTGTGAAAGTTTCATCAGTTACTTTTAAAAAGTTATTGAAAAATGATCTGTTATTAGATCCTTGGTCACAAGAAATCACTCTGACATTTAATCCGATATTTGTTAACTTTTCTAAGGCTTCCATAATAACTAAATATAATTTGCTGCCAGTAACCAGTTGCGCTGAAATATAATACGCTATTGGCATTTTCCATTTAAACATTAATCCGCGTAACATAAGAACAAGTGCTTGTGATCCATATTTATTATTTCGTCCGTTTGTACTTAAATCTTCGTAACCTTCAATAAAATCGTGATACTGATTTAACTGTACGCCTTTTTTAATCGCCATTTCATCCATCATCAATGTACATTCACGTTCTGCGGGAGACATATTTTTTACTTTTTCTGTAAATTTTTTTAATAGCACAGTGTCTACACCAGTTTTCAAATTATAAATTTTTAGCCACAGTTGAATCGTAGATAATGCTGGTAAAACTATACCTAGCGATAACAAAAATTTATAACAAGAAGGACTTTTATAATAAATTGATAAAGCAAGTTGTTTTTCTAATTTAAGCCAAGGTGTCTTCTTTTTGTGAAACAATTGCATATTAACAAATGTTTTCACACATTTTGTGTTTTTATTATTGTTTAATAAATTTTGTATGATTGAAAATTTGGAATTTTTGATTTTTAATCGATATTTTTGATCTCGACAACGTTTCAATTCTTTTTTTTTGTTTCAAAATTTTATATTTCATTTTTGATTTTTGAGGTTTATTTTCTGAATTAGTAGGTGACGGCATTTCTAGTAATGTTTCTTGGAACATAATTGCTGAACCAGTTCTAGAATGTGATGAAGTTGATATATTGAATACTGATGGCATATTTACTTCTGAACCAGAAGAACTGTCATCGATATCCGCGGCCCTGAGACAATAAAAACGAAAATAGTGCATATAGGGAAGTCGTGATTGAGAATTTGATTACATCAGAAATCAGATATATTTATATCTTTTTAAATACCAACCTTTTTAAAGTAGATTCTCCAGCATAACAACGCATTTGCTGGTCTTCGGATTGTTGTAAAACTTTTGAAAAATGAACCGGCACTGCACTTTTATTTAATCGGTTACGACGAAAATTTGAAAATGAATCATCAGTAAAGTGTTTACCGCAGATAATTATATTTTTTAATTTAGTAGGTGATATAAAAAGCAATTTTTGATTTCCACAACACTTTAGCCACAATTTAGCACGTAGCGGATTTGTTGGAAATTTAAAGAAATGTAAATCAGGATGATTCTTTCTTTTTAAATTTCTACACATAAAATATGCACACGAATGACATGAAGTACTCATTATTTTATAATTATAATAAACAGACGTTACACTTGTTATTCAAACTGTTAAAGAATTAAAATCAAGCGTGCGTACTGCGTATATAATATAGGTATAGTGCGTGGCTCAATGATTCGTTAAATCTAGTTCCTACACTCCTTATTGTACACATTGCTAAACGTTATATTAAATCTATATCCTAATGCCCCGCTAGACCATAGTGCCATCTATGTTCGAGGGCAGTTTGTGAACGTTTTTTCGTCCATAAGGTTATGTCTCTCATAATTTATTTTTACTCAATGGTATAAGAAAGTAAACACGCGGTATATATTTAAATCTCTGTCGATAATGCAGAATGCTGTTGCCCTGCTTTCTGCTGGTTGACGACGAATTACAAGAATAAACTGGTGACCTCAGGTGTTCGCCTACGCTAAACATACTGCCAAATTTAATATACTTATTGCAACTCTGAATGTTTCGTAGTCATTGGCGTGAGCAATCTCTCTGCTTTTATCATGTGCGCACCTTTGCTTACGTCTTTCCAGAGCGCTTCGTTCATGTTGTATTAGTTCAAGTGACTAGGCAGAGATGGCTTTAGTTGACCTGAGACCCCATGGTTTGACAGCAAAATAGACAACATAACCCAGAAATAACTCAGTTTGAAAGTGCTACACAAATAATCATGAAACTCAATATTACTATAGAACATGGATAACTTATTTGAAATATTGTGGAGACAACCGAATTGCGTTAAATTGCCGACAACTTCGTGGGCTGTCCACCGCATATCGAACGAATCTGCATATAGATGTATTACATTTGTAAATATGACTGTTCTCGACTCTTCTACATCGTCAAAGAACTTGGTAAGTTATTATACACATTTTTCCCCTAGCATTACTTTGTCAAATCTTATTCAATACCTAAAAAATTTCTTAATTTTGCTAAACTTTGTCAAGCTCCGAACGCTCCGAACTTATACGCTTTTGGGTTAGATCATATCACATTTTTGTAATTTTTTTAATTTATAATATTTTACTATCCTTTTTCACTAAATATATTTCTTAGCATAAATATTAAATGTCTACCTCCAAATATTTAAGTTTTTTGTTTTTCTGTTAAACAAATGGCAGCCACAGTTGATACGATTTATGTGAAAATAATTTTAATAAGAATCAATTTCAATAGTGATTTTCTTTTTTCCGGTATATTATGTAAGGCATTAATTTATTACGGTCCTGTATTCTTAAAATTTCACTGTAAACAGACGTTGAACTATATCTTTCTTAAGTAGAACAGTCACCGTTGATGCGTGAGACTGTGCACTATGGTTGTGAGTGGGTGAATTGTGCATGTGTGAGTGCATACGAGGGGTGACGCGGTCCAAGGGACGAGCGATGCTGTTAGTCAAACCAATGCTGTATGTTGATGGCGGATTGCTAATTGTTGATTGAGTATTCTCACTGTCATTCAGGTATATTCCTATTTCCTTATCCTCAATGTTATATCCGCTAATCAGGGCGTGCTTGGCTTGTTCCAAGATTAGATCTGATAGCAGGTAATTCAATACAGGATATGATTGCATTTCGATTGCAGGACCTGTATTTTAGTACATCTACCTTCAGGGTGGACCTGGCAGAGGACCAGGGTTGGACCAGTTGGTAGATAAGCTAGTTTACTTCTTCCTCAGGGTGGATCTGGCTTCGACCAGGGTTGGACCTGAGGGAAATTCGTCCAAGTAGGGTGGATTTGGCAGAGGTCCAGGGTTGGACCTACTTGGGGTTGCCTACCTAGTGGGGTGTGCCTGGTAGCGCCAGGATTGGACCCACTAGGAGATGCCCATTAGGGAATGCCCGTAATGGAAGCCTGCCTTCAGGGTGTATCTGGCTATAGACCAGGGTTGGACCGGTTGGCGGTTACCCACCTATTCAGAGTGGATCTGGCTATAGACCAGGGTTGGACCAGTTGGCGGTTGCCCACCTAACAGGGTGTGCCTGGTAGCTCCAGGATTGGATCTGTTAGGGGATGCCCATAAGGGAAGACTACCTTCAGGGTGGACCTGGCAGAGGTCCAGGGTTGGACCAGTTGGTAGATAAACTTGGCGTGGACAAGTATGTACAGGGCTTTAAGGCACTGTCTCCATATCCTGTAACCTACCTAATCCTTTGTATAATGTCTTGTGGTATCGGTATGACATGTTGTATTTTTATAATGCAGGTGTGAAGGATACCAAGGCGACGCCCAAACCTTAGGCGCCGTTATAACCATCGAAGTGATCGTAGGATGTCTTAGCATCAGGTCAACCGGTCATTTATACATATTAATCGTAATGACTTTAATTAGACTTTAGTATTGTTCTTCTAAAACTGTTTATATTGTATTTTATAACCGATCTATAACTACGTTAGAAAAGCCCTCTTATAATTATTTGAAAAAGTTTCAAATAATGATTGTTTAAAATGCTAATATCTATAATTTTTATTCGAACAATGTTTCTGTAAGTGCAACCATTTTTGAGTAACTGCAGAGACCGCAAAATAGAACTAGTAAACATACACTTTCGGTTTGAATATTGTTTTCAAAAATGGAGGTTTTCTTACCAGGTGTATACACATAATCACAAACAGGCGTCATTCCAAAAATAGTCGGAATCGATTCAGGAAAGGACGAAACGTATATTTCCGTTAAAATCTCAAGATCGAAATTTTTCATGATTACAATACTTATACTGCGTATAAGAAGGTAAAAAAATATATATCTGCAGTTTAGTAAACTAGAGTATCTCATACGTAGCAGGTGTATTTTATTTACAATACAAATTTAAACACTCCAGAAAATTTAATAGATTAAATAGACAATTTTAGAAATTAATACTGCCCGACATTTTTTACTTTCTTATACGAAGTAATAAGTAAGTATATCATAAAAAATATTCGATCTCGTAATTATAAATATATTTTCTGACGACCCCAGAATCGAGTCTAACTATTTTTTGAATGTCTGTCTGATTGTCTGTCTGTCTGTCTGATTGTCCGTAGAATTGTTAGTTTGCCTGTCTACCTGTACTTCTCTCTGCGCGAGTGTGAGAGAGAGAGAGAGAAAAAAAAAAAAAATATATATATATATATATATATATATATATATATATATATATATATATATATATATATATATATATATGTTTTGATGTTGCGGGTTTTCTCGTCGATAAAAAGTTGGGATTGTTTAAAACACACACTGCTCTTTGACACTAAATGATTTTATTTAAGAACAGATATATTTTAAAAAGTATATACACATATTTTACAACATAAAACTTTGATTGTTAACAAAACTAACGTAAAGTCTCACGCACTAAATTATAAAAAACTGACATGATGCTAGGAAGGCAAAATTGTAACTAACTAGCTGATGTGTAGCGTTCACACCAAGAAAATTCTAAGATTCAAAAACTACCACCCACATTAGAGAGGGGTGCGAATCACAAAGCGCCGAAAAGCGGCTGTCCTAGCTGACAACCCAAAACAGATGTACCGCTATTTCGGGGAACTATTAGTCGGCAAGACTAATTTGAGTACCAGCAAAGGTCTGAATTTCTAGAATTAGCAATTAAATTTATGGTTTGAAATAAGGTCGTACGTGCTTATATAATGGAACTTTAAGGATAGAGCCTTGCAATGGCCAAACAAGAATATAAAATAAACTTAATGCTAATATGCTTAAAAACTAAGAAACTAACGCATTGCGAACATCCCGCCCGCCTTGAAAGGCCGAGCTTTCAAAAACACAGACACAAACACAGGGGTCACTAATTATTATCTATAGGCAACGGGCACAACTTGACAACGGCTCTCTTGTATGAACCTCGAGAAGTACGAACTGTGGCAGTTCGAGTAACTCCATCCTTTCCAGGGTGAACTTCTTGGATGCGTCCCATCAACCACTGGAGTGGCGGAATGTTGTCCTCACGTATTAGAACCAGCTGACCTAGTTCTATGGAATGAGATGCCATCTTCTTCCATCGGCTTCGTTCTTGATTTTGGGCCAGATACTCCTTGGACCAACGGGCCCAGAAGTGTTGTCGCAAGCGCTCCACATGCTGCCACCTTGACAACCGATTTAGTGCCACTGGTAGAAGATTTGGATCCTGTGTACTAGTGATTACGTCTCCAATCAGGAAATGACTAGGAGTTAGGCAAGAAAAATCGTTTGGGTCATTGGATAGTGGGGTTAATGGCCTGGAGTTCAAAACCGCTTCGATTTGAACTAACAATGTATGAAACTCTTCGTAATTTAATGATGCATTCCCGGCTATTCTCCTGATGTGGTGTTTAGTTGATTTAACAGATGCTTCCCAAATACCACCAAAGTGTGGTGATTTTGGGGGAATGAAATGCCAAGTGATGTTGTCCGCAGCCATGGTTGTGATTATAGCATTCCTGCTCGATTGTGCAGTGAACAATTCATAGAATTCTCGTAATTCTCCGTTTGCTCCAACAAAATTGGTGCCATTATCCGAATAGATGTTAGATGGTTTCCCCCGGCGAGCCATAAATCGTTTTAACGCACCTATGGATACGTCAGTAGATAAATCGGTCACTAATTCCAGATGAACGGCCTTAGTAGCAAAACAGATGAAGATAGCTCCGTACATTTTTACAATTCGGCTGTTTCGACGCTTGCCTTCTCGCACATGTAGAGGCCCAAAATAATCCACGCCGCAATTGGTAAATGGCTGCGCAGGTGTTGTTCTGCTTGCAGGTAAATCTCCCATGATATGATCCATAGCAATTGGTTTGGCTTTGAAGCAAGCAATGCATTTCCCAATGACCTGCTTTATGGTATTCCGTGCACCCATAGGCCAGTACTGGATTCTGACAGCGGCTAAAGTTGCTTGTGCTCCTGGGTGAAGCTGATTAACGTGTTCTTGAGTTATTAGCAGTTTGGTGAAATGATGACCTTTGGGAAGAATAATTTGATGCTTTTGAGCGAAGGCCAATGATGAATTGCGCAATCTACCTCCTACTCTGATTATTCCTTGTGCGTCTAAAAATGGATTGAGACAAAGAAGGTGGCTCTTTTGATGAACTCTGCGATGGTTGGTTAATTCGCGCAGATCTTGCTTAAATGATGCTTCTTGAATGTGTTTGATAATACGAATGTTCGCCTGAGATAATTCGTTGACAGTTAATGGACCCAATCTCTTATCGGAAATAGAATTGGATAGTCCTTGAGTAATGTTGTATTTGAAACGAAGACAGTAGGCCATTATTCGGATAAGCTTGTTCAAGTTTGAGTATTTAGAAATAAAGGTGTTATCCGTGGAAGTTGTGGTCATAGCGATAACAGTTGTGCGACGTTCAGGAATATCATCACTTGATTTTGAGGCGAATGATGCTTTTGGCCACTTGTCGGCGTCATAATTTAACCAGCTAGGACCATTCCACCATAAAGTGCAGCAAACGAGTTGAGTGGGCGTTCGTCCTCGCGAAATTATATCTGCAGGATTGTCCAACGTGTTCACATGGTGCCAATGTGACGGAGTGGTGAGCTCTTGAATTTCGCTGGTGCGATTAGCAACAAAAGTCTTCCAAGTACGTGCAGTTGAAGATATCCAAGTTAGAGCAATCGTAGAATCAGTCCAGTAGTAAGCCTGATCAATCGGCACATTTATTGCTTCTCTGGTTTTTTTCATTAACCGTGCCAGCAGTAGAGCCCCACATAATTCTAGCTTGGGTAAGGATATATTATTTAAAGGTGCAACTCTAGATTTTGCACACACAAGTCTGATCGAGTAACCTTCTGAATGCAAAACGCGCATGTAAATGCATGCACCGTAGGCAAGTTCACTTGCATCGCAAAAACCATGTAATTCACAGCGCAGTTGAGACCTTGTACCGTTGAGCCATCTGGGAATTGTGCAAGAGTTCAAGTCTTGAAGTTGATGCTGAAGTAAAAACCATTTTGAGTCATCAATACGCACGGAATCGTCCCATGCAAGCTTTAGTTGCCATAGTCTTTGCATCAGTAATATTGCCCTAGTAATCCCAATGGATCGAAGATTTGTGATATGTTAGACAGAATTGTTCTTTTCGTAATACGTGATGCGTTCGTATATGTTGGAACCGAAAATTGTAGAACATCAGTGTGTGAATTCCACTGGAGTCCAAGTGTTTTTATTGTCTCGTTTTTGTTCAAATTAATCGTGAAATGTTCAGTGTTATTTGATGTGTTAGGCACAAGCTCAGGGCAGTTTGATACAAATTTTCGAAGTTCGAAGCCCCCTTTGCTTAGCATGGCAGTTGCTTCGTCACGAATAGTTTCAACTTCACTAATAGTATTGGCGCCGGTTAGCAAATCGTCAACATAAAAATCTCGAAGTACTGTTGCTGAGCCGATAGGATGGTGATCCTTTTCTTCTATTGCAAGTTGATGCAGTGCTCTGATGGCAAGAAATGATGCTGAGGTGGTGCCGTAGGTGACAGTCGTTAAATCGTAAGATCGTACAGTTTCATTTTCGTAGTTACGCCACAATATTCGTTGAAGTTGAGTGTGTTCCTCGTCCACAAGTATTTGCCTATACATTTTTGCGATATCAGCAGTGATCACAAATCGATGAGACCTGAATCGAAGAACAATCGAAAGGAGATCTTGCTGAAGTACCGGGCCATTCATGAGAGCGTCATTTAGCACCAGATGTAGATTTGGCTGACCCATCAAACACGACGCGGAGTTTTGTGGTTAGGCTGGTTTGTTTTAGTACCGCATGATGAGGCAAATAGAACGTTGGTATATTTCCGCATTTCTCTATTTCAGGAGATAGCTTCATGTGCCCTAAGGATTCGTATTCTTTGAGAAAGGTTGCGTATTCCCTTTTTAACTCGGGTTGTTTGTTTAATTTTCGTTCCAAAGCATAAAACCTTTTGAGAGCTAAGTTTCGCGAGTCGCCAATTTTTTGTAAAACATCCTCCTTTATTGGTAGCCGCACAACGAAACGACCATCACTGTTTCGTTTGAATGTTGTTTTAAACACTTGTTCACATTCCTTTTCTTCCGGCGAATAAGCAGCGTTCGGGACGTATTCGTCAAGTTGCCGGAATTGCGCGAGGGTAGAGTTTAATTCATCTTCAATCGTTGACAAGGTGCAGATGGTAGAATGCAAATATCGGTTATTTTTAGCGGGAATCGAACCCGACACAATCCAACCTAGATGTGTTTTTTGAAAATACGGTTGATTGACGGATGATTTGATCTGCCCAACACACAATAGTTGCCAGAATGTGTCGGCACCAATGAGCATGTCGATGTTAGATGTGAGATTGAAATTGGGATCTGCCAATTTAATGTTTTTTGGAATGTGGATGAGAGCTTTATCGAAGGAGTGTAACGGCAAATTGGAAGTTATGCGATTCATTACAAGACATTGAATATTAGAACGAAATGCATTGTATTTGGATTTGATTTTAATTTGCACCGCGCTGTTAACTTTTGCAATTGATTTGTTGATTCCAGCAATTGATATTTGTACTGAATTCTTCTTCAAGCCAAATTTTTCCACCAATTTCTCCGAGATGATCGAAGATTGCGATCCAGAGTCTAGTAGTGCTCTGCATTCATGAACATTTCCACTCGCGTCGTAAACGTTTATGATAGCGGTGGATAACAACACGTGATTCTGATTATTTAAATGACACGAGATATTTGTTATGGTGGTAGAAGATGTATTTGTTTCGGCAGGTTCCAAATGCAATAATGAATTATGGCGTTTATTGCATTTTCGGCACGAACTAGATTTACATTTACTTGCGAAATGATTTGATTTAAGACAATTGAGACATAGATTTTTTGTTCTTGCTTGATTAATTCGTTGATCAATGGTCAAATTAAGAAATTTTTGGCAGTGATATATTAAATGATCACCTGTGCAAAATGTGCAAGACGATGAAGATGTTGTTATATTAGATGACATAATTCTTTTCCCGTGTTGTGGCTTGTTGTTAACGACTAAATGCAGTTTCTCGGTTTTGGTAATAGCATCCAGAATTTGACATCTGCGTGCCAAGAACTCGGTCATATCATTAATTGTTGGTATTGTGTTTTTTAACAAACTGGACTCCCATTCTTTATTCGTTATTGAATCTAACTTGCTGTTGATTATATAAATTAACAAATCATCCCACTGATCAGTTGGACGTTTTAATGATGTCAGAGCTCGAAAGTGCTTTAAGAATCCGTCGAGGAGTTGTCGTAAACCTGAATAACTTTCTTTAACAATGCTAGGCAAATCATGAATTGCTTTAATGTGCTTCTGAATTATAATACGTTTGTTGTCGTATCGATTGCGAAGTAAGTTCCAGGCGCATTCATAGTTTTCGTTTGTAATTTCTAACGAATGTAAAACTTCGGCAGCCTCAGATTCTAGTGAAGATTTTAAGTAGTTAAATTTTTCTATTTTAGATATGGATGTATTCGAATGTATAAGCGTGTTAAAAGTGTCGTAAAAATTGTACCAGTTTTCATAAGAGCCAGCAAATTTTGGCAAATCAATTTTTGGTAAACGAATTCTACATGTCTCAGAGTTTGGTTGAAAAGACGAATTACTAGGAGTGCTTACCGAAGCCTCACTTTCTGATATAAATTGATCAGCTATGCAGATAAGGTTAAAGTATGTTGCTTCAAAATCTTCGCGTTCATTTGTTGCAAGTTCAGAATCATCTAGCAATTCTAGCTCAGATTGAGTATCTGAGAACTGGGACCATGTGGCTTCAAATTTTGATTTACGTAATTTTAACTGATCTGTATTGGCTGAATTGTCTCTTAATGAATTTAAGAAAGTTTGAAATCTGGTGGCTGACGCTTTAATTTGACTTCTTTTCTTCTTCAGTGTCCTTAATTCTTCTGCCATTTTATAAAAATAGGGAGAATAGGGAACTTGGTGTACGATTTTGCATGGGAAAATGTCGGAATAATTGGAGACTCACCTGTCGGATTGTTGTCCCTATGTTGTGCGATTGTTGAACTGATGTAGTAATGAAGTTGCTGGTGTTGTTGTGTATATCCGGCTCGAAGAACCAATGTTTTGATGTTGCGGGTTTTCTCGTCGACAAAAAGTTGGGATTGTTTAAAACACACACTGCTCTTTGACACTAAATGATTTTATTTAAGAACAGATATATTTTAAAAAGTATATACACATATTTTACAACATAAAACTTTGATTGTTAACAAAACTAACGTAAAGTCTCACGCACTAAATTATAAAAAACTGACATGATGCTAGGAAGGCAAAATTGTAACTAACTAGCTGATGTGTAGCGTTCACACCAAGAAAATTCTAAGATTCAAAAACTACCACCCACATTAGAGAGGGGTGCGAATCACAAAGCGCCGAAAAGCGGCTGTCCTAGCTGACAACCCAAAACAGATGTACCGCTATTTCGGGGAACTATTAGTCGGCAAGACTAATTTGAGTACCAACAAAGGTCTGAATTTCTAGAAATAGCATTTAAATTTATGGTTTGAAATAAGGTCGTACGTGCTTATATAATGGAACTTTAAGGATAGAGCCTTACAATGGCCAAACAAGAATATAAAATAAACTTAATGTTAATATGCTTAAAAACTAACAAACTTACGCATTGCGAACAATATATATATATATAAATATATATATATATATATATATATATATATATATATATATATATATATATATATATATAATATGTAATTGAATAATATCGCATTCCTTAATTACTATCTACCTTTATAGATATGACGTCTGGACCAAAATTACCAAAAATTGATCGCCAGGTAATAATTAACGAAAACCTCCAAACACATTTCAATATCGGCAATATAAATCTGGATCACTCCAACGCATGGCCGTGGAAATCTCGCTGTGCGTCATCAATTAACAATATTAATCAAATTATATCAGATTTTTCCAATTTGAACATTTGCATTGGTGGTTTAGAAATCGACGAATCGTTTCGAATGAAAAATCGGACTCAACAATCGATAAATGTTGAACACACCGAAAAACGTTTAACAATAACAGATCCGGTAAATATGGAAACACAAAATTACATTAGTGGTTCGGAATTGAGCGATTTGAACTCTGATAGTGAATATGATAGTGAAGGTGATAGCGAACCGACAGTGGTTGAAGTTAAAAACAGAATATGAATCAATGTCTCAAATTGAATACAAATAAGATCGAAGATTCGTGCGTGAGGCTGTGTTCAGTATATCAAAATGTAAGTAATGTTTACTATTTTATACGAACTAATAAGTATTGTAATCATGAAAAGCAACGGCGGCCTTTTACGGAAATCTATCTTTTGACCTTCCCTGACAGTTTGTGCGTGTATTGTGAGTGAATGAGAGTGAGTGCGTGTGAGTAAAAGAATGAGCGTGGGAGAGTGAGTATGTATGTGTGTGTATATCTTGCACCAAAATATAATGGCCCTCAATATCGACGGATCAACTACCGCGGTAAATTTGAAATTAAATTTGGTTTATTAGATTAAGGGTTCTAGCAATAATTGTTGCTCTGTGCCAACATGCAAGTTATCTGGGTACCGTGTCACGCGATTCCCTAAAAATAATAAAACGATGTTTAAGAAATGGATTGACCAGGTTAATAATCCTAAATTATTTGACATGCAAGAAGAGCGTATTTACAAATCCTACCGAGTTTGCCTGAAGCATTTTGAATTGAAATGGATAAGGGATTCATATACAAAACATTATCGGTTATTATATGGCGCATATCCAACTTTACACTTGGATAAACGATGCGCTGAAAAGGAAGGTAAGAAACTCATATTAATTTAGATTCAACCCTGCTCGATGTCACAAGTGCGTCGACTGTTACGTCTTCATCATG